>CM052328.1:16257791-16299890 GCA_028455615.1 Lasioglossum zephyrum | reverse complement strand
GTAGGTCCGAGGTATAGGTGCTGCCCTCTTACAATCTCGGACCTACTTAAAATAGGGCAGAAATCGAGACCGTCGGGCCAAAGGCAGCTTGTGCCCGATTTGGGTCAAAGGAATTTTACGAGCCCACACGGTCATATCGTGCCTCTGGCCGTTTTCAGAATTTTGGCTATCTGGGTTGAAAACATAATAAATTGTTGGGACAATCTAATATTTCTTAAGATATATTATATAGATTCGTATTTGTAAGAAATATAAGACCAATAATACAGATTAACAGAATATTATAAATATTGCAAAGGCTCTAAAAATAATTATAGATTGACCGTAATCACTCCCATTGCAAAAAGACAGTATATGTTACCACGTGGTGTTAAACAGTGTTAAATGATAACTTGTTTGAGCATTTTGTCGCTACGAGAAGTGGCGTTAAATTAAAATGGAACAGGTTACCTGTAGTTGGTATAGTAGACATTTTTCAAAAAGCATGAATCTCGAAATTTGTAATTGCTTATCAAGTAATATTACAATTTCCTTACCAACGTATATTCAGTAATATCAAATTTAAAATGACAATCTCTATATTTTAATTCGTAACTAGACTTCAATTTGTTGAAAAGAAATTCCCACTAAAATCAATAGAGAGTAAAACGCATACCGAAAAGTCTGTACCTGTACAGTGACCTGCGAAAACAGGTTAGCATTGATTTATGTTCTATCCGGATGGGTTTCATTGGATCGAATGAATTGCATTCCACTTTCCCGGACTCGCATCCGCCTTTGGAGCTTGTTGTAGTGCTCGAAATGTAAAAATTTTCCCGGAAACTCATGTACGTAGTATATCAAATGAAAACACGTTAGAAATATTACCACTTTGTCGTATGGCGATGGAAGGCGAGCAATTGACCGGTTCGAAGCATCGTAAACTCCGAGAAAAAAGTGAACACCGAAGGGCGGACTGTTATGAAACAGAAGAAAACATCGGTGTTCTCTGCCACACTCGATTTGATCTATTTGCGCCCGGGAATCATTCAATATTGACACCGCTTTACACGGGCAGAGCGAAATTTCTCGTTCAGCCGGCAGGACGCAACTCGAGTTTGATTGAAATCACCTGATCGTTTCAGAAATTGACGGCATCACGTCGATTGCTAAGGACTCTGTTTAGCGATGTACAGATGCCCCGGGAGCTTTGATCACCGAATCAACCGAGCCGATTGATATGGAACTGTAAATGCGTCGTTCCCATTCATGCGCCATTCTGTTCCCATGTTATTCCCGTAAATCAAAAAGAGCCTGGTAGCTCCGGTATTTATAACACATCGAATCTCGTTTAATGCAATCGGCTAGCAAGCCGCCCAAACGTGTACAAATTAAATGCTGATTTAATACGAACTTTTCGCAATTTCCGATGAGTTTGGCTCGGCAGGATTTAATCTGTTTGACAAGGCAAAAAGTGCTTCGGCGCGGAAGCAACATCGACGCCGATTCGACAAATTTGTTTGCCGGTTTAATTGATTAGCAGTGGCCCGACACATCGGTGGCCTATGGCAATATTCCTGGAAGTTTGCGGGTGTGATTCCTTATTATCGGAGCAACACCTTCGATCCATAACACAGCGATGCCTTAGGCGTTGGATTAACGTAAGGAGGGGAATAAGATGGATGGAGGATAATAATGACACCGATAAGGTGGTTATGTCACCGTCGATATCTCGCGGATGACGCGGCATCCAGATGGATTTCCGTGTTATGAGCTACCTGGGACCTGTCTTCGGCGCGACAGCCGTGGATTCCGATGTCGCAGAAACGATCCTGACATGCAAAAAAATTAATATCCTCTCGATGGGAGTGCGCCCGATGGCCAATTGAATCGAACAGAGGCAAAGAGATTAGTTTCCGCTTTCGAATGCAGGAACGCTGCGCCGGAAGTCGATCCGGGCTTCCGTGTCGGTTTCGATCCCGCGACTCTTCGTGTGCTTGCAACGGACAACTCCATTCTTCTTTCGAACGAGCTACCTTAGACTTTTGATTACGATCCTGTCAATCGACGAACGTAGTTCCCCGTGGTAAATCGGGTTACACGTGGGCCTCGCTTTATCGCGGAAAGGATTTCATCATTCCCGATGCAACTGTAGATATTGTCACCGGTTAACATTTCGAGTTTCCAGTGGGCGATTGTTATGCGATCGTTCTGACGTTATCTATTCATTCGAATAGTTGTCTAACTGATACAGCACTATGGTAGAGATAATACAATTTCTGGCAAGTAAGGATCGACTGGCCGAGCAGTCTCTAGAGGCTAGAGTGCCACCGAAATTTGAATGTACAACGCGAACATCGATCGAAACCGTAAGTGGGTTATGGGGTACCTACGGAGAAGAACGCGTTGCGTGTATGATTCAATGTGACGCCGTGCGGAAATCTAGATAAAACGGAAGTATTGAAATGTGGTAATGAATAGTGGACTGATGCGATGGTTGCGACGCCTTCGTTCGTCGGGGAACAATTTAAAACCGATTTCTCGCTGTGATATCAGAAAGTTAGGCGAAATCGTGTTAAGTGGTTTTAATTACTTAGAAAACTTGGACAGCCCCCGCGGAAGTTTCCACGTCGTTCAACGTGGGAGAGGATGCGCCTCGAGAACGTGGTCGACGTTCCATCTTCCCCTATCTTCGTTAATCCTTGGCTGACGCTCGTTTCGCGTTCTTATCCTTCGGCTAGCCAATTATTCCTTCGTTCAATCGATCCTGGATTCTAGTAATTAAAGAGCTTTCGTTAATTCCACGGTTCTCCTCTGCGTTATTTCGTCCTTCCCACTTTTCTACGATAGAAATTCCAATTTTCGGCGATGAAGCTGCCTACTGTGGCTCCTAGACGAATCTTTGGGAATTTATTTTGAGAAATGCATGGGACAAATCTTTTTGAAATTATGGGAACATTGTAGCAGAATATTGAAGTACCTAACAAATTTTTTCTGGAGAGGAGAACGAAAGAGACTACTGGTTCTGACTAGAGTGTTAGGGCTATCAGGTGCTAACCTAGGTAGCTGAGCATCAGGTACGCAGCGTGGGAGGATAACAAATACACTGAGTATCTTTGTACGAAACAGAGACTCAATAACCATTTGATCCTCATTGGATTCCAAACGTAGCTATAGTTTGTTCCTTATCAGATGTCCCTAGATGCTATACTCATTCGGTGGTCAGTGCAAAACTGGTGTGGAACTGAATTGATTCTAATAGTCGCTGGCTGAATCCTCTCTGATTCTCTTCGTCATCCCCATCCTCTGGTCCGAAATACATAATTCACGGAAATGTTTGAATGGTGCTTTAACTTAGTCATTGGATTTCAGTGAAGGTGTGAATTCCAGTGATGCTCTTACTGCTGATCTTTTTGGGGCGGATTAGGAATGGTATTTCTTTGGGAACAGCAAATTGGCGTGAAATTCTGTTCTATTAGTTGATATGAATTGATTTATACTGGATGTAACAGTTACATAATTGTAGAAGAAAGTGCGTGGCTAACAGCACCGACGTGACTACCAGTCTTGCCAGCAGTGATGCCAAAATCGTGGTACTGTGGTACTAGCCCACACCCCCACTATGACCTACCGTTGCCCCTACTATCCTTCTCCAACACACTCGCGCGCTGCACGCCCCACCGTACCTCTACTACATAGTAAAGGTACGCTGGTGTGTGTAGCGCGAGAGGGCGTTGGAAAAGGAAAGTAGGGGCAACAGTAGGTCACAGTGGGGGTAAGGATTAGTACCACGGTAGGACAGGACGGCATCACTGAGCCTTACATCTAGTAATATTCTAGTAATATTCAGTGGGTACGGTGCCCCCTTGCGGGGGATCGTGTCGCGCGAATATTTCGGCGTTCTCTTACGTCCTCTAGGATATATATATTCTGGCTTCAGCCAGAAAAACAGAAGACCTCCGACGGCATTTCGTTGGTGTGAAAGTGTTTGGCACTATTTTGATACTATTCTCGTCGTGGATTAACTTTTAAGTAAGTTTTACGGTATCCCCGCGCCAATTTCGCCCACTTTTCGGTACCGCTGAATAGCACAGACGCTGGCAGTCTCGTCGTTGTAACAGGTTATGCAAGTGATCATCAGAGACACAGAAAGTTTGCGTCAGAGACTTGTACCGACTCGGTAATAGTAGTGAGCTGTTGGTAATTTACCTACATTACCAGATTGGGCGCCGCCATTTTTATGCGGTAGACGCTTCCATTCCAGATGCTTCAATTATTGTTCTATGGTCACAATAGAAATACATTCTTGGAATCCATTGAGATTGTTTCATATACAGATACGGGTTCTATAAAGCAAGTATTGGTTTTCGTCCATTGGGTAGCATAAAATTGGCGTAGCAACCAATAAACTTCGACTACTAAAATAATAATTATAATAATAAATTATTATTATTATAATAATTGTAATAATTCATAATTTTTATTTAATACTGCGGTCATATTTTAGTCAATAATTGTACAGTCTGTACTGTTTAGTCGTTTTGTACACATTAATGGTCTTAAAATGCTCTAATTAATTTTCGAAATTGAAAACGATATTTGAATTTCCCGCGCGCAAGTTATGCCACGACTGGGCACGACTCCTCAAGGCCCTGGATCAGGTTGCAACACAACGCCTAACCTGCTTGAACATTGACACATACAAAGTGATTCGAATACGCTAACTCGCCATTGTGACCTCCGATATGTTGAAGTGATAGCGTTTTGTGCCATTCCGCTATACGTTGTACGTATAAAAACAATATTTTGTTAATCACATAGATATGTAAACCATGATTTTGCTCTTACTCATTATATTCTAACCTAATATATCGTTACATTCAGTTTGTTTTCACCAAATTATTAATAATTCAATCATTTATTCTGTATTCTTACTTTGCATAATGCAGTCTAATGCAGTAATGAAACCAGTGTTTATTTGAAAGTAACATACACCGTGTTTTTGTAACAGTCATATATTGTACGCAGCCTATTTTTAGAGTGACTTGAAAGAAATAAGCCCTGTATGGCACAGTAAATGATGATATAGTATAGTATGTTAAACTACTCTGTTTGCATTCTAGCAATTTTTTTTTATATGTTAATATGATTTCTCAGAGGGAAAATGGCTCGAGTTTATGTATATGAACGTCCAGTCGATTCTGTCCTGACGGATGTGTCCTTCTATGAGAAGCATCACGTAAGTACCCTTTATATTTCACTACAATTATGTTTTCATTTCACCTCTGTATTGTTCACTGTAATCTCTATCATTAATTATGAAATTGAAAACTTGAATCGTATGAATATTTCGCGCTTAAACATGTTCATACGGAATACATTCAAAGTTTAAATTGATTTACATTACGCTGTCCCAACTACTTCAGAAAATGAATACCAAATCCTATTATAAAGAACAACTTTCAATCATTAGTGTCCATTGGTATATTCTGTTAATATATTGTATCGCACAAACATGTAAAATCAGTATCAACGTGAATGTCTAATCACTCATTAAATGTGTTGTTAGTATTATTTTATTATCATTCAAAACTTATGGAATCGTCCGGTTTTACGATTACTAACAATGTGCTACTGTGCATTGGCAATTCTTGCACCAGGCCACACGATTTTGACGATTCTGTAGTAGATATATATTATTTTCAATCGGTAGTAGGTAGTAGTTTCGCCCCCACTTCCCAGATTAAATTCTGAGTGTGCTACTGTGTCTATGGGAACATTAATTTCGATGTTCGTGAACGTTCTGTTCCATGAACCTAATAATAATCATCGAACGGGAACTGATATAGCGTGTTGTTCACCTAATTTGCTATACCTACAGTAGTTTTCCCATTTATCGACTGTCGACTTACCGACTGTAGTTAAACCCGCCATGTGCAGACAGCAGTGAAATCTCAGGCCGCCATATTGCTAACGGTCTCGTGTTCGGGATGTGAGTTCCCCAACATATGGCCGACAATGATTCCCTAAGGGTGCACTTATACCGGCGCTTTCGCGCGGGAGCCGGCGACAAAAGCCATAAATTTCGAGCGCGGGTCGACGGCTCCCTGCTGCGCGTGCAAGGAAAATGGGTTTCCATGGGCCTGTTTTCCGTGCACGCACAATAGGGACCCGTCAGCCCGCGCTCGAAATTTAAGGCTTTTTTCGCCGGCTCCCGCGCGAAAGCGCCGGTATAAGTGCAGCCTAATTGTGCACTACTGTTACTATTAGCGAAATGCAATTTTTATACAGTTCTACCTTCAATTGTGTTATACCTTCAGATTTACGCATACTTCTTTTTATTTCTATTATTTCATCCAACTTTGAATGACGCAGCAATAGCGCGGTAGCTAACCTAGGCATGATCCCAAACCACACCAGTTGTGTAACTACCAGTCCCAATGATCATGAAAATGAAATAGCATGCAAATGATTCGAAAAAAATTCGATGTAATTTCCGTCATGAGTGAAAGGATGAATGTAGAATGGATTGTAGTGGTGACTGTGCTTTTAGTCTGGCTGGAGACGTCTAACTCGAATAGACCAACGCACATTAGTGTTTTCTATAGATGTTGCGTTAGAATGTTCAAATAGGTTTGTATATTTGTTTTTCAGCTTCTTAATGGGGTACGGGTGAAACAAGAGCCATGTGACACGGATGACAAAAGTCAGGACAGTACTTTGCAATTTGCAAATTCTAATGTAAGGATTACCACATCGGCTGGAACGACTATTGAAGGGATACAATTGGTGGACGTTGTAAATAACAAAGAGAATGAGCTCGTATCATCTAAGAACCGTGCCGGTATAGGCAAATCGGATACGGACGTAGTCAATACGAGGAAGCGTAAACGTTTAACATTTGCGAATTTGCCGGAAACGGTGCCTCAGAAAGAGTCGCGACAACACTCCTGCCGTAGTAGCTTTGAACGTATATTTCCGAAACTAGTAGGCAAGGAAGTAAGAAATAGTAAAGTGGAATGTGACATATGTTATGTAATATTTAGAACAGAATCAGCACTTAAGAGACACAGAAGTTATTACCATGAGTTAGTCGCTCGTACCTGTAATAAATGCTACATGATATGTCAATCGATTGATGGGTTAACAGCTCATAAACGGCTAGATGAATGCAAGGTAAAATCACATTCGGACTGGACAAAAGAAAATACTTGTGGTTTCTGTAATCGGAAGTTCAAGACGAAACCAAATTTTCAGAGTCACGTGTTTCACACTCATACTGAATTGTTACAGAATAACTCAAGTGAAGCCAGTATGTGTATGTGTGAAACTGATAAAAGCAATAAAACTGATACGACCAAAGAAACCGATAAAATCAGTGAACCGCCATTGGCAGAACGCACTGACGATCACGTAGAACATCCTTCCGCACAGCAGAAAGGAAACAGTCCAACCGATAATCTTACAAAAAAAATGAGACAAACAACTATGATAGAGTTCCTTTCACGATTCACGAAGAAAGAACACATTTCTCCGAACAAGATTGAACCTACAAGAGAAACTCCAAAAAAAGCAAGTCCCAGACAATTAGAAAGAATAACGGGGAAAGTAGCGGAGACACCGAAAAAAACCACAGTCAAGAAAAATGGAATAATAACAGAGATATCCGATTTTCTGGCAGAAGCTCAGAAAAAGGTTGGACAAAACGGAGCAATAGCAGAATTCGTTTCCACTCCCCGTAATGAGAAAGCGCCGACTATTGATGAAAGTTATGGTTTACGTAGCAGATCTGACAAGGAGAAAAAACCATTTGTCGAGATACACATGGGTTCTGACGAGATGATGACTTTATTGCATAAAAAAATTAAAATCGAATCAAAAGATGAATATCCTATACCACGGAATGAATCCTATAACTTTAGACGCGTGACAAGAAATAGTCGTGATCAACCGCCGAGTGACGTGAGTACACGGCTTCCTTTTTATAGAAAACGTAATGTTAAAGGGCAGTTCATTGTCCAGTCTAAACAGATATCGGCTCGGTTGAAGGTGCAGCAACTGAGAGCTAAGTTCAAATGTAAAGACTGCAAAGTTAATCTAGTTAGATGCGACACGGTTGTCAAAACAGAAATTGTCGATTATGTCCCGTCAACTCCGGTAAACGTATGTGATGATATCGAGGAAGTTTGGAGAAAGAAGGTTAACTTAAAGAGAATCCACGTTCCATTGATCAAACTGAACGAGCCAATAAAAGCAAAAGTTAACGATACGTTCCAATCATCAAATCGATACAACAATCCAGAGAAGACCAATGCATCTCAGTCTAATATTAAGGCTAAATTGCGCAGGATATTCCGGTGTAAAGTCTGTAGGAAATACTTCTCCTCGAAGGAGAGGTTATACGAGCATTTGGAATTTACTCATGTGTTCTACATATCGAGCGTGTGCAGCGCTTGGTACAAATCCCGAGTCAGATTGCTGAGACACTATTTGTACCAGCACTGCGTTATGAAACGCATGCAGTGCTGCGTGTGCTTCGAGAACTTCGTGTCGCCTGTGTTGTTGAAGCGGCACATGGGTCTGCACTGCATCAAGGTGTTGCAATCGAAGAGGGATAAGGTGTTCAACAAAGAGGTGGTCAAATGTAATATGAATTCTAGGGTGAACTCGTGCGGGGCGTGCGGTAAGCAATTTTGGTTGGGGGCTTGCTTGAGCGAACATCAACAGGTGTGTCAGAAGATGAAGGCGCAATTGCAGAAATTACAGATAGCGCAGTGTCTCGTGAAAACGTCCCCAACGAAAAAAACGCTTGAGTCACCGTTGGCTATTGCAAGCGGTACAGTGACCGAGCAGCACCCCATCAAGTTATCCCCTGTCAAAGATCATCCTCGTGGAACCGAATCACCGGCAGTAGCACTGCCCAAAAGATTGCTGAAAGGCGTTGCGTTCGCGAAGGGGTACAACATCAACAATACCAGCACGAGCAAAGAGAAGTTCTCCTGCACCACTTGCGGAGCGCAATTCTTGACTTTCCAGAATTTATGTTTGCATGAACGCGCTTTCACTAATGCCGCAAAGTTCGTCTGCAGGTGCTGCAATACCGGTTTCACCACACGGAAATTATTGCAGAACCATTTCGTAGCCACCCACTTGCTCGACAATGGAAGGAAGTACAAGTACTTTTGTACTTTCTGCACACAGGGCTTTGTAAAGAAGGCCAATCTCCAGATCCACACGGGACATTTCCACCGTGGTCAAACTCCCATCATTCCCAAACCGTGGGTGGATACTACTTCCAACTGGGAGGTGAATACGGTGTGCAACGTTTGCAATTTGCTATTCGAGTCCAGTGAACGGTTCCTCGAGCACAACATGTACTACTACAAGGGACAGACATTTACCTGCACGTTCTGCAATCAAGTCTTCCAGGGAATGTACATGCTGAACCATCACAACAAGTTGGTTCATTACACGGAGGACATGACGAAACAGTACACGTACATGTGCGACATCTGCAACGAGGGCTTCACCCAGGAGTCCCAGCACCAGGCGCATAAATTGCATGTTCATTCGGCATCATCTGAAACCGACACACAGACCCTGCAAGATCACACCTACGCCATTACGATTGGGATGGCAGGATTGACGAATGGACCGACGATGAAATACAACTGTGAGGTTTGCCACATGAACTTCATGGTCGAGGAGGACCTACAACAGCACCAGTTGGAGTACTCCAATACTGGTGACTACCTATGCAGCTACTGTGCCAGAAAATGTCCTACGAACAGCATTCTCAACAAGCACGAGAGTTTGTCGCACACCGGTGGTAATTTCACTGACTACTACAAGTGTCACTACTGCGAGGAGGTCCTTTCCACGTGCACCGCGTTGAAATGCCACGAAATGCACTTCCACCAAAAGATCTCTAATCCCCAGAAGAGCAGCGATAATCGGTTAATTGTGAATCCGAGTGCCAAACCACCTGGAAACAATAGAGACCCATTCGTCTGCACGGTTTGCGACATGACGTTCGTAACCTTGGAGAAATTGAACCATCATACCTTAGAATTTTCGAACGTCGGTCAGTACAGTTGCTACATCTGCAGCCGGAGGTTCTCGGAGCTGTATCGCCTAGAAGTCCACAAGCTAAAGCACTCGAACTTGCACTACATACTGTCTAAGTATCACTGCCCCATATGTCGTGAGGGATTCGCAAATCCAGTCAACGTTCGGGCGCACGAGAAGCATTTCCACAAAAGCCCAACGACCGATCAGTTGGTACCAAAGGCCGCGCAGACCTTGCAGGCAGTCGGCCTCAACGTCGAGAGTGGCTCAAACAGTCCGACTAAGACGAAGTCGATAATGTGTCCTGACTGTTTGGTATCGTACGATTCCGAGAGTGCTTTGAAAAGGCACCAATCACGCTTCTTGAACGAAGGACGACATGTGTGCGAGTACTGCGGCAGGAGGTTCCAACTCATGAAGATGCTGACGCAACATTTGAAGAGGCACACTACAGGCATTGAACGCCTGAAGCACGCGTGTTCCGAATGCAAGGATAGATTTGGTAATCAGGTGTCCAGGTATCAGCATATCGTTCATCTTCATGGAAAGAGTAAGTGGAAAGGCGACGTACCTAATTTCATAAAGTTTCGCCATGATGCTACAGCTGCTGCTAAAAGATTAGAGGCCTCATCACATTACATTGGTAAACCTATTACTACAGCCAGTCCCGTGAGCAGTTTAAGCGATGGTGACGGAAGGTCCTCATCACCAACTGATCAGCTGATTTACGCTGGCGAACCTGTGGCTACAGCCAGCCCCGCAGACGGATTCAGTGATGGTCAGGAACGAACCTTATCACCAACTAATCAGCAGGCGAATATGACTGTAGCGGTAGCTCAGCAAGAGACGTCATATTTGAAACTGGAACGTGACGGGAAGATAATCCAGGGGACCATGCACGACAAGTTGCAGTCTTTGACAGAAGGCGTCATCAACTGCTGGATCTGCGGGAGGAACTTCACCACGAACGACGATCTCGAGATACACCTCAAGGACGCGCATGTGAAGATTTGCCCTATCAACTCGGAAGACGCTGCCGATTCTGCGAAGAATGATACAGATGCCGTGCAAATCGTTTGGGAAAAGATGTCAGACGCTGCCAAACTGTGTGAGGATCAGAGCGACTCGGAGGTCCATATTCTGTGCTCGAGTTACTGCGCCCCGATCATGAACTATGACAAAACTGTTGCGAACATGGAATCAGCGGACTTAAGTGTTAATAATACCTATCTCAAGATAAAAGACTTTGCTAAATTGGTGTAATTTTGGTTGTACGAAGCTGCTGTTTCTCTGCGAAAGCAAGCGATGATCGAAGACCTGGTCTGCGTTAATAGTTCTTGACAGGTGACAATTAGGTATGAAGACAAACCAGGATCCTCTAAGTAACGCAAACCTCTTTTGGGGTTACCAGCGCTGGTCATTTTTTTACGGAAACGAATAATTACTCTACATTTATACATAGATATACGATGCATTGTTACGTCAAATGTAGTATTAAGGCGTTTACGAAATTTGCACATTATGGAGACAATTGGTTGGTTTATATGTGGTAATCGATACTCTAGTGTCGCGTTTTAGCGAATCAAGTGCGTTGTCCATTCTCTTTCGATTGAATCGAAACGGATGCTTCTATCTTTTACGACATTTTATTTTAATACTGTGAGGAACGTTTTTTTCGACATCAGTTTAGGAAATGAGAAGTTGCGGTACGTTGGCATTATACTAAGGACAATGTCGTGCAAGATAGTGTATCTGTCTACCGTTTTAGTATAATTTACTTATTTTTCTATTTGGTATTTAAAATATATATAAATCTTCCGTTGTATCTTCTAAATCATTGTTTCCCAACCCTATTTGTCATGCAATACCCATTTAAAAATATTGTTTCGCTCAGCACCCATTTGAAACATACTATTTGTATCATAAAAATTTTCAAGTGCTGTCAAACGTTCAATTTTTGAGTTGCTTCAACGACTGTGTGGGGGAGCAATGATTTAGAACCCTATCCGTGAAGTAGGACTTGATTGTTGTAGTCGCGAAAGTATTTTATATACTTCAATCATTTTTGTGACCGATGTTAACAATATTCGAATCACGATCACAATATTTAATATCACGAATAGTGATATTAATCAGGTTGTTTCAGTTTTAGTATTGAAAGTACGTGATATGTTAGTATGATATAAAAGCAAATTCAATTTATCAATGACGCAATGCAGAGCTCGGAATTTTTTACTATCGGCGGCCGACAATCGTAGGCTACGTCTGCTCGACCCGGCCGCGCGTCTCCTAGTGCTCAGAGCTGTTCAGGGGCGTATCACAACATAGGTTCTATTCGTGACGCATCAGGCCGACACTCGTTTCAATAAGTTTCTACATTACTAGTTAATATTTTATTACATTATATTAATAGTTAAAAATTCCAAGCCCTGACACAATGAATGAAAGTACCGTGACAAGTACAGTAAATACTTATAATCTATAATATTGTAAAGAATGCGTGGTGGTTTACAAATTCTATATTCGAATCGCCCTCGTTGGGACTCTACTTCTCTAAGTTGTTTCATATATCTGGGATGTTACACTTAAATGAGCTGATGGATGTACAGTTTGAGCAACCGTGTAGGCGCACTTGATTTAACTAAATTTTGTTGCATTATGAAATTTCCGATATTCATATATTTCTCACATGCCTTTTTGTTCCGTGATCCCAATGCATTTTAATAAAGCGTATTGTTGCTTTGTCCCATGATTTTATTGCATTAAATATGATCCACTATTGCTTCTGAAGCGAAGCGAGGCGAGGGAGATATGACGTTTCAGGGTAAGTAAAGTTATTTGAGGGATTTTAGGTTTGGATTTTAATTGTATTTGGGTTTTGTTCGAATATACCGCTCGCGTTGGTCTCAGAATGCATGTTTATTGGAGTTTCTACTACTCAACAACGCGGCAACCTCACATTCTTCACATCTGGTAACGCTGCCTAAGCTGGCGCCATCTACCAAGCTTTAGTTCAATCTTTGGCCGTCGAATTAGGGAGATGGCGCTTGAACATTCTAAGATATGAATTGAGCGATTTTTATAAAAATTCAATCATGTGATGGAACCGTGTTTCGATGGAAGGTTAAAGGCGATTAATTTGACCATTTGAAATTCGCTTGTAAGGAAATTTTAACTTCGAACTTCATTGAAAATTTCCTTCACGTGCGATGTTCCGATCAACAATATCCGGTACTATGACTGTTTATTAAGAGCGTAATGCTTAATAAACTTTCAATTCGGAAACAATGTCGTTGATTGTTTCGAATATTTATCAGGAATTTCGCGCTCGTATTTAAGCCTTATTGTCGAGAGCGGAATAGCGAAGATTAGGCAATGTACGGCCATTGGACACAAATTGATCGAACGAATGATGTTTATAATGCACAATTTGATGCTCGCCCGCGCCCCGGATTTATTTACTCGGCTAACTATCGATTAATGATATTGAACGGTAAACTGCGTCGGAAAAGCAAGCGGTTCCGAGCAATTAATTTGTCGCGCTAAATGTTCAATGAATTGATATTTCAATTTCCTTGCCAACGGGAAGAGCGTTGCATTTCGTTAATAGAGAGGGGGCTGATGGAGGGGACACAATGTATAACCGTCGATGGTGCGGGCGAAATTTGTCGCGATCAAATTTGTACGAAAGGAGAACGGTAGAGGAGGAGAGGGGGAAGTGCGCGGTCCGCCCGTTATAAAGAATAATTAGAACGGTTATAAAATACAGCTGCCGCGCGGCCGGCAGCGTCGCATTAATTATCCAACCGACGCGCGACGCCCGCGTCTTCGTCATTACCATCGGGGCCGCTCGAACGCGAATGTCCGGCCCGGTCAAATTAGATTTTGGTTATTAATTCGAACAATTTCCTTGCCAAAAATTCAGCCAACTGCTCCCAACGATTTAACCGAGAAGACTGCGAAGGGGCGTGTCGTAATGCAATCTTCTCGACGGTTGCCTTCGTTCTTGAATAAATTACTTTTTTCCTGCGTGTCCTTATTCCGCGTTTAACCCGCCGGTTCTTCGTTTGTTTGGAACGCGTTGCGCGCGACTGCCGCGTTAATTAAAATATATGACACGACGGTGAAATTATGTCCGTCTATGTACATGAGACTCGAAACAACCGTGTGTACCCGGGGCGCGCCATTGTGTGGGGGCACTTTGATTCGGAAAGCTTTGTGCGAGCCAGGCTAATTAGAAGATTGAAGCTGCGTTTTATGTTAAAATACCACCGAGAAAATAACAACGCGTTACATTTGTTGGATTACGTTCTTCCATCCCTTTTTGCCCCGCCACCCACCTCTCTGCACACGGTGATGAACCCAGTTGTACTCTTTATCGCGACACGAAATTCGTAACTAAATTTAATTTCCAGAATAAAACGTTTGATCCTGACTGTAGAACGCAGTGCATTAAATTATTGTGAGCTCGGTGCAAAAACAATTGCGATATTTAAAGGCTGGGGACAATAAACGAGTGGGAGCCTGGTGACCGAGAGCTGTGGGACTAGTGGGATGGACTCTTATTGGCTGATCAGTGAGTGACGTCAGGTGGGCGGGTCGAAAAAGGAGTCTCATTGGGCGCGTTAACGGGTGGTGGGGGTAGACATGAACTGGAAGAGCGGAGCTAGGTTCGAATCATCATAATTTCGGTAGAAGTGGTTGTATCGGTATGGTTGACTAGTTGTTTGAACATCTTTTTTTCTGGAGTTATGACTATTTGAGTTTAGCTGTATCATTGCGGTTTGTTGAGGCGGTCCTGTACCCAGATAGCCAAAATTCTGAAAACGGCACAAGCTGCCTTTGGCTCAAACCGGGCAGAAGCTGCCTTTGGCCCGACGGTCTCGTAGGTCCGAGGTATAGGTACTGCCCTCTTACAGTCTCGGACCTACGTAAAATAGGGCAGAAAACGAGACCGTCGGGCCAAAGGCAGCTTCTGCCCGGTTTGGGCCAAAGGAATTTTACGAGCCCACACGGTCATATCGTGCCTCTGGCCGTTTCAGTCAGCGTGGTCCTTAGGCACGTTCAAGCGACCTTCGTCCCGTGTAAATCCCGATACCTGCCTTTGGCTCGACGGTCTCGATTTCTGCTCTTGCGTCGCTTGGCTATCTGGGTAATTGTCCGTAGAGAGCGTACGTCAAATGGGATTTATAGTAAACGATTTGAATAGATACAGCCACCACGAAGCCATCAAAAGCATAGACCTTATAAAGGCAGCTAGGTAGCTATCATGAAGCCATCAGAAGCATCAACTTTATAAGGGCCAAGTCGTGAAACTCCCACCGAGCAGTTGAAACGCTGAGCTGGCTAGGGCCTACGTTCGAGATGTCGAATTTTCGGAGCGAGATGGCTGTTTTAAAGGTCTCGTGCGTCAAGTTTGAAGCAATTCGGTCGGGATCCAATCTTGGAATTTATTATAGAGGTTGCAGTGTTGTGCCTGGGAGCCGGTGCACAGCGCATGGTGCTCGGTGCACCGTGGAGCGGAAATTCGCTGGAAATCTGGGTACGTGTGGGTGTGGAACGTGGGGGAAAGAGACAGTGCCGTGCGTTCAGCGTGTTTGACGGTCGTATTACGTTCCGATTGGAGCGCGGTAAGTTAACGAGAATTGAATTTCAACGGAGGAGGTCTGGAGTACGGTCTGCGGCGCCCCCGTTCCATGAATTACAAATCCGAAGCGAGCCTTTGAACACGTCTCCGCCGTGTGTCCGTGCCACGAAATGATGCGATATCAATATTGCGGTCTCTATATACGTATACGCGCGCGTACACATCCGCGCGCACGCACATACAAGAGACATATACGTATAGCTGTACAACATTCGACAAAGCATTCTAGCCCCGCTGACATTATTACGATAACATATACGTGGCCCCGATAACGTGACACGCGACACAGTATAATATTACCGGCGCCCTGTGACGTGCTTCTGTTATCCTGCCGTCCTCCATCCACGCTATTTTCATCTCGGACCAAATGAAATTGGTAGACCGTATTTCCCCGTTCGGCATGTAACTCGTGAAATCAAGAGTTTCCCGCACTCGCTTCTCGCTCCGCGAATGTGTACCAGCACACGCTTACCTACCCAACGTTCCTTCTCGTAACATTCTTTGACAAGTTTGTAATATCGCGGTCGAATCGCGAGAACGTGTCACGAGCACATACACCGACAGATTTTTCTTCTCAGGCTTTCCGCGCCACGGATTTGTCTAGATTCGTTTGCCGGACTGCAATATTGCTCGGAGTTTATTGCTAACTCGCTTTAACCCTTGCACTTTGTCCCATTGGCTACGCTAGCTCAAAGTTCCTCGGTCACCTTGTTCATTTGCACAGTGCTCACCGAATAAGGTTAGGAAACATCTAGCATAACTCAGGGAGTCCTTTTATTAACTCGTCAAGGTTTCAGCATTCATTTTGCAAAATGCTTTTCCTGTTAAAAAAAAATTACGCAAAATATTTAAGAAATAAAATGACAATCCCAGGATCCAAAGTGCGCCTCCCGGGAAGTATGAAAGTTATGAGCTACTTTGCCCGAAGATCGCGCGTATGATTTCGACGGTGTGACTTACAGTTAGAGAAACGATATCACCGTGTTCTCCTGTCTGACAAGCGATACACAGGCTTCGGAAACTCGCGAGAGACTCGTTCGTTACTCGAACTCGGGAGAGGCGAACCCGTGCGAAACTTTCCACGTGTCCCGGCGAAAGTAAATTTTACGGCGAGTTGCTATTCGCCGGGATCCGACTAATTCGAAGACGAAAGCCGATCTTGATCTTCTTTGACTTTGCCCCGGCTGTTTCCGTAGCTTTAGCTCCTCGACTCTGTGCGCGCCTGTGTCTGAGGAAATTAGTGTTTTCTTTGTGCTTCTCGCCTTTCTCTGTAACGAGCTGTATCCGAGCCGGCGGAACAAGACAAATTAAGTTTCTTTCGAACTTCTAATGATTTTTTGGAATTTTCACTGTGCCTCGGAGATTATTCGAAATGAAAATATATTTAGCTGCGATATCTTTCGTAAATCGTACATTCGAATAAAAAACGAAAAATCTGCGATTCAAATGAAGAAGAAATTAAGAAAAACCATTCGTGTAAATTGATTGAAATCTACGAAGCTAACGGCAGAGCATAAAACGACAGTTAGCAGTCGGCGAGAAAATTGTCCAGTTACCGTCGCGATTATTTCGATAAATTCCTCGTGCTGGTGGAGAACGAAAAAAAAAAATTATTACCGCGTTCTGATTGCGCCGCGAACGTAAAAACGGGCGCAATAATGTACGCGGAGTCGAGCGGAGCGGAATCCTAGGCGATGCGTTAAAAATGAAACTCGCACGGCCGGCCTTAAAATACGTTTTCCATGCATGCTCTTACATTCATTTCACTTGCAAATTTTACGATTGATCTTCCGCGAGCGTGGTACTGGCTTTCCATGCTTCTCTCCCTCTCTCTCTCCTTCTCTTTGTCTATCTCCGTCTCTCTTTTGTATAGGCGTGCAACTCCCTCGCCGCCCGTTGAAATTGGGTTTGCACGTTATGACGGTTGTATGGCCGCGTTTGCAAAGTCCAAACGGTGCATCGGATTAGGGAAAATCAACTGGCGCTGGGCGTAGACTCTGATGAGAAATGTTAATTGGATCGATGCCGGTATCGTATTACCGGCGATTACAATAGGACAGCGACTGCCCATCAGCGTATTTGCGGTACTCGCTCGAGTTAGGCGCTAACGAGTCGCGGGTCATAACCGTTGGCTATCTTCCGTCAACAGTTGCAAAGAATCTTCTATCCTCCTCAAACTTCCATTTGCGGAACTAGCTGAAATGCCATTTTCAAGATTGTTTACTTTGCACGGTTAAAACTGTGGAGTTTTCTTTAGATTTCCGATTTTCTTCAGGAATTTTTTACTGTAAGGCTATTCAACATTAACGTGATTTTTTCAAGTAAAAATTATCAAAGCTTACTTGGGAAAAGGAAATGCACGGTCTAAACAAAGGAAATCACCTCTCGGTAAGACAAATGCGTGTTTATTTGATGCCGACATGAAAACAAAATTTTTTGTTTTTACTTTCGATTGGTGTAACCAAGGCTACCTGGCCTTCTCGCTATCTGAAATCATCATCATAATAATCTGCGACACGATAACCGCTGATATGTAAAATGGATACAACATTCCCATAAGTCAGTCATACAGCAGTCGAAACACATGGAAGAAGGCACTGTCGATGCCACCGCCCCTACCGTTCGAGCGACGTATTAAATGAAATAGCGCCTGCGCCTTGCGTGCGCGTGGCGAAATTAGACAAAGCGTTGAGCTTCACGGGTAATCGCGGAACGGAGGTAAGTACACAGTTCAATGCTCGATCGTGGGTGGCGCCACATGCAAACTGGCCAAATTTTCTAGTTTTTCTGTGGGCATCTCCTATCTATAGTATACAGGTCCAGGACCAAGCTGGGGTTCGGGAAGCCCAACTCGAAGGCTCCATGCATGGGGACACCGAGCTCGGGGTCTTATAGAGTAGAGTAGGGGGAGCTAACCACGCCCCTTGGGAGGTTTGTTAGCTAAGGGGGTGGTCAGTTGAGTTAGGTGGGTGTGGGGTTTGTGCTTTCTTAGCCCGACGATCCCCTTCCGAGGAGGGTCACATAACCTCACCTCCCCCAAGGGGGTCGAGGCATGCGTATTGCATTTTCCCACAAAAAAGGTATCCTCAGCATGTTTTTACCCTAAACCCTTCAAGCATCGGTAACATCGGGCGAACCACCGAAGTGGTATTCGAGAGATAGACAGAAAAGTCCATGAGATGTGTACGGAGGAATGTGTGCAGGAATAGACATCCGGAGGAAAAAGCAGAGACGACGATAAGGTCATCTGTTCACGGTAAGACGGGTCTTAGGGACTTAATTTCAATCCCTGCTCGTGAATTTATTGTTCGAGCTGGCAAGTGTCCGAGAGAACGATCCGCTGGAAGAGACGTTTGCCCTGAAACATCTTAATTACTTTTCTCCGCCCTCGTGCCTCTCTGTCTTCGTGCTTGGACTGCGGAAGAGAGACGCTCGATTAGTTTTCCTATATTTTTCAAATTTTTATTGCGGTCCAAACATAGCTACGTTTTTCACTTGATAGTTTTCTCTGTCGTTCCCTATGAGACTGGTACAGAAATATGTTTAAAAACGAAAGAAATTCTTTATGTTTTATTTTAGACGAATTAGTCTATCAAAATTTATTCTGATGTTGGTGTACGAACATTTCTAGGAATGTTCTATGGAAAAATTACAAGTCTCGATGCAAGAACATCGCCTAGCTGGTTATCCGCGACTTCATCCCCCGATCTTCATCCTCAGAGTCATCGGAACGCGATCAATATCCATTCGACGCGGTTCGACCGTCTCCGATTGATCTCCTTATTTATTTTGCTCACGTCTCGTCGTCAACTAGAGACGAAATCTTGCTCTTTATTAAGCAGCGGGCTTTTACGGGCTCGTATAACTTCCAGCAGTCCTCGAGCCAACATCGGCCACGATTCCACAGAAACGATTCGGTCTTCTCTCTGTCGCCTTGTCGAATATCAAGGGAAAAAAAGAAAAAGATAAAACGGAGGATCTCTCCCAACCACCCACGGTGGATTAAGGGAACTGTTCAGAATTCATCGGCGTTTTATACAAAAGATAAACGTGCTTGTGCTGCGTGGAATCCCGTCGCATTTCGCCGACACGTCACGCGCTACGTCCCCTTTAATCAAAGGGGATCGCCGGCCAGGATATCTCGCAGACGTTCGCCCTTACCGGGCGGGCCTGTTGTTAATTTAACGAGCTGCCTTATTTTTAATTAAATCATCGGGTCTCGGCTTTGTTGAACCCTCTTTCTCCATTTCTCTCACTCTTTATTTCGTTCTCTCCCTTCTTATCGCTCGTTCCCATGGTTTCTCTTAGGCAGTGGCAGCAGGGGTTGGAAAAAGAATCGTTTCTGCTATGACAATTGTACTGTTAATTTGTTTTACGTCGTACAAATTTTTTTTAAAGCTTTAAAAACTACCCTAAACTCTTGGTCCGCCAAGCTACGGGTCGGAAGCGACCCAATAAATATAGCCCTTCGCGCTGGACGTCCGAACAGCCTGGAAATTTCCGTACTCAAAGGCCACCCCAGAAACACAGAGCGCCCTAATGGGGGAGACACAGTTAATTCAACAAGCTGTCTTATTTTTAATTAAATCATCTCCGCTTCGTTGCACTGTCTGTTCCTCTTTCCCTCAAGGACAGGAGGGTTCCGGAAAAGGACGCTTCCCTCTATGACGATTCCACCACTCCCCCATTTTCCCCGGTCTCTCTCCGTTTGGTCGCGCGGTCTCGGTCCCGTCCTTATCTCGTCTCATTCATCTTGTCGTCCGCGTCTTTTTATCGGACGGCACTCATACCAACTCGTACTCTCCTAAGCTACAACCCCGCCACCACCCTAGGCAGCATCTTCGAGTGGGAAGCAGACCCTAGGGACATTAATAATCTCACACCGAGCCGTGGCTGAAAGGGTTGGGAAAGTGTCGGGGTTTGGGGGGTTGGTGCGGCCCGGAGCGGAAATGAGTATGTTTACGGGGGAAAGAAAATGCTCGAGAAAAGGAGAAACAAGGCTTTAACGCGCAGCCCACCCCTCCGCAGGAAATATTCTTCCGCCGCAGGATCCCGTCGCCGCAACATGCGCCAGGATCACCACGGGAATTCCTCTTATCGATTCGTCCTGCTACCTTATCTCGATTCCGAGGACCGCTTTATCGATCCTTTAATGGCTCTTCTTTATCGTTTTTTAATTCCAGTCGACGACGCACCGTCTATTTATCCGAAGCTGTTTATCCTTTATTCTCCTCATTTTATGTCGAACTTGTATTTTCATATTTTATAGGAACACTTCGATTTTACCCCTTGTAATTGTTATACTTTTAAATTATTATATTCGATCTTTTATGTTCAACGACTCGTGGCTAGGTCTTTTACTTTTGATACCTATACTCGCTGCGACAACACCTTGTCATAAGAAGAGTACCGAGTTTGGTGTTTTTACAATGTTTTTAGAGACAGAGGTAACCAATCCAAACAAAACCGTGGCAGCCGAACGATTACTGCGCGCAATATGTTCACCGTCGTCTCCATTCAAAGAAGAATATTCAAGCATTGCGGCTTTATCAAATGAGAAGTGGCACAGGACACTTTTGCAAGTTAATAACGTTCTGGCAAAAAGCAGCGGATCAGCTTAATTAGAACTGGAAACCCGTCCACCCTCGAATTTTCCGAATAACTCGGCTCGAACGGCTCCGTGGCTGGAACTCGTCGAAATAATCAAGCCGCCATAAATTCAAAGATAAACCAGGCACCGGGGTTGATAGAGTTAACGTAACCGCGAGCATGTCTTTTAAATTGGCTTCTGATGTCGGCTGAGTTATAGCGTCGCGTGCGAGAGAAACCGCAGCGGAATCCTAATAATTTCCTCGGCGAATATCGTAGTTCCCCGGAGAAGATAAATATTGAACGACAGCTGATCCGAAAACTCGCGGACGGTAATTGCACGCAAATAGCCACCGGTGGACGGCCGACGACGCGGAAAATAAATCGTCGACGGTCCCGACGGCGACGTCGACGATAGAACTTCGTCCTCGCGTGACGCCGTAATTTTGCGGCTGCTTTCGAAAATGCGGAATCCGTTTTAATCTTCAATATATAATAAACGCTTGGACCAGAAAATTTGTAATTGTAAAATATAGTACCGATCATTTGACCGTGGCAGGTTTATTGTTAATTGATTGGTTATATTGTAAAATATTTTCCACGAAGATTGGCGGCGTGGTGATCCGATTACTTTTTTTCACGGGTACCGGAGTTGTAAAGGGTCTACGAGGCGTGTGACGGTTTTCGAGGTGAATCCATGCAGTTCGAAAATGACTTTGAATCTGGACGGCAATTGCACACCACTGTTCGACGTTTTGTGCTTCCCGGCTCCATCACGGATCGAGGGAGGGAGAGAGCAAAGTATGCGAAAGTATCGCGCGATTTCACAGCCCGCGGGAGAGGAATAGATTCACGCGGCGCGGACGCTCCGAGCGGATCTAATCGCCCTTTGACCGAAACAAACGGGATCACTTTGAACGATTACCCGCGACGCAAATCGCATCTGTTAATATTTGCGAGTGGTAATGCTCCGCAGATCGAAACCGGGAAGAACGCTTATTGCGATCCGCGATACGGTTTCGAGCTCGATCACTGCGAAATTCACTTTTTTCTTTTCACTTTTTTTTTGACACTGTATTGCAGCGGTGATTCTTTGTGCGACCAACTCCCAATTGAGCAGCATCTATTCCTATTGTCACAGTAAAGTCTTGATCTAAGGAAATGCCGCGGGTCCGTACGTCTTAGATCGTGTAGTTCTACTATTTTTTTGTGACGCAGTGGAGGGAACATTCGTTTTCTTTAGATCAAGAATTTACTGTGTTAAGTCCCAACATTGATAGCCTAAATCGATTATCAGAAACCTTATCAATAATATGAAAATGTCGATCTTGCACAGAGATTCGCAAAAATAATCCCACATGTAACTTGTGACACTCACATAGTGAGTGAACAAAAGCGAAAGAACATCCGTGGTTTTTCCAGATATCGAGAGCTTTTTCCAGGATTTCTGGACCAGCATGTCGGCGTCACGAATCCGTTGAATCCACCTTGGTAACCTAATTTCGCAACGGTTTTTGTTGCTCCCTTTAATTTGCTTTATCCCCCAAGCGCGTACCGACGCATCGTTGATTCGGCGGCCACGGCGCGGCACCACGGCCGAAGCATATTTATTTTCAATTTCCCGGGGACTCGGCGGGGATTTAATTTTTCGACTTTAATTTTCGGCTTTTACGCGGACAGCGGACCCTCGTGATTGCGGTGCTCGATCTATCTTCGGAAATTTCGAAACCGAGTTAAACCGCGGCGCTGCGATTAAAAAGTTTAACGATTGTCTGCCGCGCGCACAGCTCTCTCCAATTCGCACGTGAATCTGATTAACTGCTGAACGAGCATTTCAGCACACTCTCTGTCGGCTTATGTCAATTTTTCTACCGGAAATAATTTTCTTTCCGTGCGTTCTTTTTAATGAGATACATTCTTCAAAGAGATTTAATGGTAGTTGTTTATTTATTTCTTTTATAAATATTTTTAGCGAATTGAAAATAATACATAGCGTTTTCAAAGTAGTTTTTAAAGTTTCTAAATGATTCCGCTGGTTCACGTTTGTTAGAAATGCATATCTAAAATCCGCAGTCTAGTAATTACAATTATATGTGCTCGTTGTAATAGTACATTTGCCCTGGAGATCGAATATTAATAACTGGACTGCGAAGCCTCGTGCAGATATAAATTCTGGCGCAGCAGTTCAAACAACGTGGAATCAAAGGGAAAGTTTCATACTTTTCTAAAAGTTTCATCAGGCCCTAAGTAAAACAGAAAGTTCATTAGAATTTTACGGAATTTTTGAATTTTAAGATAAAAGTCCCGAGCACAAATGCACTTTCCTCTCGAGAAAGTAACAGAGCGAGATACGAAAATAATAATCATGGCGAATTGTACAGTGGACAATGTTTCGGCTGTCTGGCCCAAAATGATAAAGCAAAGGGTTTACTCGGAAATGACAGCGGGCTTGAATAAATTAGACACGTTAATTGCTTCGCGCGGAAGACTGTCCTCCAGCAGTCAGCGTCGACCGTAAATTCCGCGATGATCGCTGCCGACGACAAACGTATTAATATCCCGATAACTCATCGATATCGATCGATGACGATTAACTCGGCAAAGTGACGGTAGGTTTTCGACCGATTACGGGTAATTAACGGCGCTGTAAATTTCGTCGAACGAGACCGGCCGTTTAAAAGCTTCCGACGCGTCCGCGAGTTAAAAAATATTGAATGTCCGCCATTTGAAAAATATCGAACGATCGGCACGCGAACTCGAAATGCTCGTGAAAATCATTTTTTCCGCCGAGCGTTTTTAACATTTTCACCCCTCCGTGAAAAGCGGCGATCGTCGAACAGCCGAGCTCATCAATATTTCGATTAAAATGGAATAAAAAGAAAAAATCGAAAAGGGAAAAACAATTAAAAATTTGTCAAAGCTCCGAGACCGTGTGCGAATCGATATGGTCGCGCCGCGCGCAAAAATCAAGCATTACGAGCTCGCAATATTGCCCGGATAATTCGCAACCGAGCAAAGCGCGAACTCCAGCCGGCCGGGCGCCCGTTCGAATTCATTATTCCCGTAACACCGGCCATTTTTTCGATATTTAATCAAACGATCCCCGATAAAAAGAAAAAAATGACGCCAACCACCGATACACGCGTCCGGGTTAATGGTAAATAGCTACCCCCTCATAACCGTTTCCGTACTTATACCTCTAGCGTATGAAATATTATAAAAATATACCGTAAATCAAAAACGTTCTAGATCTCTGTTGCGTTTCCACGCACGTAGCCGCTCGCGTCGAACCGTCCCAAAATAAATATTCCCACACTTACGCTTCTCGATCACACTTTTCACCGGTATTTTCGACGAAATATTTAATTTTTAACAACCTGGATGCGTCCGATCGACGCGCGTTTTCCAATTGATTTACGCACGGAAGCAGAAATGTTTACCAGGGGCGAAAACTCGGGGAAAATATTTTTTACTCATCTTTTCTCATCGCTCTTTAGGCGCTCTCCTTCTTTCTGCATCTTGCACCGTCTAGGAGATCGTTGTACCTCGTTTCTCCTATTGTCAGGCCGTTTAGTCAGCGCTGCTATAGTAAATTACGAGGGAAAATGTATTGTCAGGCGGCGGCGTCTACCTGTCCTGCCTCCTCTTCGTCCCCCGGCGCCGTTTTTCCGCGCTCGCAGCGTGTAAATCGTTAGCGAGCTCGTTAACTTCGCGCGATATTTATCGGCGGACATCGCGCCCCGATAATTGCGAACCCCTATTGTCTACTTAGCAGCGCATTACGAACCGGCTACCGATTGCTCCTCTTCGACTCCGCTCCTTTTCAACTGACCCGGGCTTCGTTCTTTGTCAGAGAGACAGAGGCCAGAGTAACCTGATTGCGCATTAATGACGAGGATTAAAATGTTGCCGCTGATTCGATCGCGCTGAACGCTTCCCGTAATTAAATTCGCCGGATCGCACGCCGCGTTGATTTTAATGGATTTTCAACAAAAATCTGCCTGCTTTGTGTCGTTGCACCTTTGTCACCAAACGTTGCTGAAATAAATAATTTTTAGTGATTTTTCTGCCGCAAATATTATCTATATTTATGTCATTTATTTTTGGTACTCTGGAACCGGACTGTAAGATGTAAGAATAATAATATTTTACATCTGGTTTATTAAAATTCTCTAGACCGGAAGTAAATATTTATTTAATTTCTGCTCCTTGCATCTGTATATTTCACATCGCCTGTTTCAACCTGTCCCCGGTGTAATGTTGAATTTATCGCGTGAATCTAACGGGATAATGCTGCTGCTGCGAAAGGCAAACTTTTCGCGATACTATAGATGATGAATGGAAAAGGAGTATTTATCGACGCGATATATTTCTCCCGCGAATTGTTTGCCCAGATAAATATTTCGATGCGCGCGGATCCTGCGGAGATCGTTTTTGTAAATTGGACGGTTCGTTATACGGCAAAATGTTAACGGGCAGACCCGTCGGCAAGATATTATAAGCTTGGGAAATTAGTACGTTCAAAATCGAAGGAAGTTTGCTTTTGTAATACTTTGTTCATACCGAGGGGAGCTGTACGCGAACTTCTACCTTCGTAAATTATCCCTTATCTAACGTTATTATTTATTCATAGCTGCGCTGTAACTGCAAAATTTCTTAATACGATGAATGAAAACTGATTTTTCCAAGATTTATTACGGATTTATCGTCGTCGCCAGGTGGAACAGATTTCGACGCGAAGAACAGCGACTGTGCTCGGTGCATAATGTGCTAAACAAATTGTTCTCAGTCAGCAGAGATCAATTTCTGCGAATCGACGGGGCCGTTTCGCAATTTTTATTAGAGCGACACGCAGACTGCCGGCATTGTTTCTGATATGAAAATCTCGGGGAAACGGGGGCGACGCGTGCCAGAGGCATAAATTCCGCCGTCGACGTGTATATTAGTCGGCGGAGCGTTTTCTCGCGGAACAAGTGCGAAATCGCTCGCGTGTTTGCTCGCGACACCCTGCGACCCGCACATCGCGTTGCATAAACGTCGCCGCGTATCGTCGAGGCCTTAATCGATAAATGATATTGTGGTCGCCGTTGGTTTCCAATCGGCGTCAATTCGGAGCCGGCCGCGACTATTTGGGGGCCGACAATAACGATATCAGCGCGGCCGCGGAATCCTGGAATCAATAATATTATCATAATTAATGGCGGCGAATTTGCGTCCGGCTGCGGGACCGCGGAAGGTTAATTGTGAGCTTCGCGACCGAGTCAACCCGATAAATCTCTTCTGCGCCTAGAAATTGAACGGTTGATGTCGCTTTGAATAGGGTTGTTACGCTATACGAGTGCGGCCTAGCCAACAGAAGTAGGAGGAAGGCCCCATCCTCGAATGAGCTCCTGAGGGATCTCCTATCCGTATGTATCGGGGGAATAGCAATGTTAAACCAGAAATAAAAATTGTCGTGTTTATTGAATGATAAAATTAATAGAAACTGTGTGTTTGGAATGGAAAGAACAAGCTGAAGGTGAGCCACGGGGAAACAAAGAAACTAATCTTGAAGTATCCTTGGCCCACCTCGAACTAGCCACCTAATTTTTTAGTAAAAATGTCTAATAGATCTCGAGGTACAAAACAACTTTTAATGCAACTGGTTTATATGTAATATATGGAATTTATATATAATATATGGACTTAAACTAATACGCCAAAATTTACGAGTACGTTGAGCGACAAAAAAATGCATTGAGTGACAGTCTATTATGATATCTAGTCCGTGGCTCCGTGTAGGCAGAGTTCGCTGTTGTACAAGAGGATTTCGTACACAGTCGGTAATTCAGAACTGTGTGCAGAAAAATTGCACCGCCGCCAATGTCTGCTCCTTAGATCATATATACTTATATATGTATATACAATATCTATATATATATGGTTTGAGGACTTCTCGAATCTTTCAAGTCCGTGTTCATTTGGGGATGGTGGCGTCACCTAGCGTGGGGGACCTCAGTCATCCCCAAAGTTCAAAGGTAAATAATCCGGCTCGTGGAACCGCGGATTATCGAGCTTTTGGTTTTGTTCTCGCAAACCAAACTGGGTAATCATTTTAACTGTGCCGGTGGCTGCGAATAGAACTTTAACCAAACGGTTCTATAATTTATATGACTGTATTACCCTCCAGGACATGCGATAGCTCATCAGAATATGAAAGGACTCATTACTGATTATGAAGTTCCATATAATTTTGGTAGTTTATTATCGATGATATCGGAAAGAAATTGGTTCCCAATATTATTTGACTATTTAACTATTGCAGACACAGTGTTTACAAATAATGAAGAACACATCTTTAGATTTTTCAAATTGTATACATCGCGTGTATTTTGGGTACAGGACCGCAATAGGACATTTCGTCGTCGAAGGAGCTCTTCGAACGAGTCCAAAGGGGCGGCGTTTGAGAATCGCTGCAGAGATGTCAAAAGCAGGGGTCTTCTTGCAATACTGTTAAGGCCTACTTCAGCAGGTCCTATTTCACCCCATTCTAAGTGACAACGCCTCGCTGCAGCGATGGGGTTCAGCGGTAATAGAACTCCCATTACGGGGGCAGTCCAGTAGGCACTTCTTCCCACTCGGTGTACAAACATTGAAATAATACCGTCGGCTGGGATTTGACGTTATCGCGTTATCGGCAGTGTTTCGTGAAACTCGTTCTCCACTTGTTGTGAAAATCAATTTGAAGGAACTGATATTAAATAACCTAACCAAACAAACAATCTATTTTTCCTGTTAATAACTTTAATGAATTGAGAATACGCTGAAAGTCGTTTAACGTCTTCAGATTTTGATATTTCATCTAGTAATTTCGAATTCATAAAATCCGCAGTCTAATTACGAGTAAACTGAGACAAGTTTGGAATGACTCACGGCATTCGGGTGCAATAAAACGAAAAGTAGAACGCGCCATTTCTCCGGACTCGGTGGAAAACGCGTGAAATCGACGCGAACGAACGGATGCTGGTTAAACAGGGTCACCAAAAGTCGTGGCGGCATCAAAGGACTCCGCGGGAAGCAGTTCTAAACTTATTTGCCGTTGAGGCTGGCGTCGGGACGAATAATGGAGCGTCTCGGGCAGGATCATAAAAATGTATCCGGCGGTGTATCGCGAAGTACAGTGTGGAAGAAAGTTTCGAAAACGAAGAGTTATCTGCGGCGGTAAGATGAGAGTATCGCAGAGAGAGAGGAGAGGAGAGCCGTAGGCAGCAACCGGTCGCGCATACTTTCAGCAGGCTGGATTTACGGGTGTGGAGCTCGCATCCGCGTTCTCGAGAGCCTCGAACTTTGTCAAATATATTAAAAGGTGTCTGCCGGGCCAAACAAAGATGTTTTCCAGGCCGGCAGCCTTTTCTCCACCTCCCCCTCCATAAGGTCTCACCGGCGCGGCGCGACGGCTTAGCGGTACTTTGCCGTCATTGTATACGGTCTCGCTGGTGCCATAGGCGCGGGGAACGAGAAACTTTTCGTCGGTTTCTTCTCGTCTTAGGAAACGAGCTCTCTCCCTTCTGTACCTCCTCTCTTTCTCTCTCTCTCTCGCGCGAAAAAGTTTCCGGGCAGACCGACGGCCGTTCATTTCCGTAATTAATACCGCCGCGACGATAACGAAGGACCTTAATTGCGAACACTTTCCGGGACGCTTAACTAAATATCGTTTCATATATCACGCCCGGAGCCGGCCGGCTCTTATTGCGCGTCCCGTTTTTATTCGTTTCGGCTATTATCATTCCCGGGCTCGTCGTTACCGGTCCCTCTCTTTCTCCTATTCCGTTTCTCTTCGCCGAGTTTCATTTCTCACGGTTTTTCGCGAGTCCGTTCAACATTCCTTCGTTAACGTCTCCTTTCGTCGCGAGCACTGAATGGCTGATAGTTTCATTTTGATACGCCTGGTTCCTCCCAGTTTCCCCCGGGACATTAATATCGCGCCTCGACTTTATGCGAATTCGTCGGCACCACGCGCTCAAGTGCCGCGAACGAGCCGAGCAGAAAGTGCACCGGGTGTGATCGAAAAGAAACTCGAGTTAGCTTCTCCGGTGACGGTATCGGATTTGGTTTAGTGACTTGGCTGATTGCTGGTTTCACACTTTTGCGCGTCGGTCTGTGAAGTTTCATTGAGCTGACTCTGGTTCTGAGGTTTGAGAATCTGGAAAGATAATACGAGCCCTCACTGGTCGAGAAGTGTCCATATATGATCCCTGTCGCGTTGCAATCAGGGAAGGGAACAGCGTCGATCGTGATTTGGGTCTCTCTCGAAATCTCGAGGGATGTTGGAGGTATAAAGTCGGGGTGGTCCGAAAATATGGCGTCGGCGAGTATGGCAAGGCCGCGGACACCGGCCTCGGATCAGTGAAATGGCAATGTGCGATTGCTATTCCACGGGCGTGCCCGGTCTCTTCTTTCTCCGTGTTCTGCGGCGCGTACGTGGCAAGGGCGCCGACTAACCGGATCAACTCTCTCTCTCTCTCTCTCTCCGTTCACCTGCGCAACATCTATAAATGAGAAGTTGTCGTTGACGTTTGCAGGAGCGAGTGCCGGCTAATGCGAGCCGCAATCTCTGTTTACCCCGTTGCACCGTTGCGTGACTGCGAACATGGGCCGCGATTTAAATTCTCTCGGCGCGAGCTGGGGTTAGGCTCCCTCTTTATCGTGGACAATTGTTCAAATCTCTCTGTCTCTTTCGCGCGTCCTCCGACTCTCGCTATTAGACCGGTCGGACATGCACGGCCGCACGTGCGAGCGGAAGCTCCCTCTCACATCTGACATTCTTCCCGTGCCGTTATCTTCCCACCTACGATTCGCCTACGTGATCCACGGTCCGCCGTGTAGTCGGCTGCGTCGGGTCCGGATTTACCCGAGAAACCCTCTGTAGGCTGCACCGTGCATATACCTCGTGAAAGTTAGTCGCCCCTTTGTTGCCTTGTTTCTAGGATCTATTACGTCGCTCCAGGGATGGGGACACCGAAAAGCCAAGAACATGTGTGGCCAAGTACACGTAAAACCCCCACCACCAAGTAATGCGAAGTCCGGTGATGGGGGTAGCATGTTACTAGACTGAGGAAAAGGTCCCTCAAAGGCCCTGGGCTGTGAGGGTTTAATGGGTATGGCGGTAGACTGGGCCTGCCAATGATAATGCCCCCAATTTCATCCGAGGGGGGAATCCGACACTGCCCTTCCCAATCGTCACCGTAGGGGAGGGTGCCCATAAAGGATTTCCCCACCGTCCTTAAACAAAAAAAGGGGGTGGCCAGTTAAGTTCGGTTGAGAACCTGCCCCCCTTACATTAGCTTAGATGGGAGTGCAGTTTTAGTGGGTAGAATATAATACTCACCCCTAGGGGTGCCGGGGTATGCGTAACGCATTTCTGCACTTAAAAAAAGGATCTATTGCGTCTCGGGATCACAATGTTCAACTTGTTTTTACATCTTTTTCCGCGCCATAATCTCCCACTGCTACCCAGCGATAACAGGTTGTTAGCGAGGGTGTGGAGGGGGTAGCTCGGTAGAATTTCAACCGCGGTTTTGAAGAACATTTGTCATCGTCCGCGTGTGTCGGCCGGCACGGTTCTCATTTAAATATACGGCGCATTTTTCCGATGACATCCTCTGCCATATCCGGGCTGCGGGGGTGCGTGTGTCCGCGCGCAGATTCCCGGTTGCTTTTTCCATCAGAACCGGAAACACGAACCGGTAACCGCAATTTATCGCCGAGCAACAATCTATTCTTACATTTAGCCACCATTTTCCGGCCTCGAAACGTTTAAACGAAACATACACACGGCCGCGGACAGGGCGGCGGGGAAAAGCGGCGTCATCGGACCGTGTCCAGCGATCATTTCGTGGAACAACGGATTAATTGTATCCGATGTGTCAATTATTCACTACTCGCCTAACGAGCAATTTTTCCCGTGGCCGGGAAGCGTTTGCAACGCGGCCATCACGCCTGGCGCACTTTGGCTCAAAACGTTGTCCCGTCTAAACAAAAATACGAAAATATAGTGGCTACAAAAGTGCTCGTTTTATCGCGGAGAGTTACGAAATAGTTAGCCTGCGATTTGATTCACTTCTAGTAGGATCGATTAGAAATTAATATTTGACTTCCGATGATTAATTGCCGATGAAAAAAGTTTTAAAAATTCGCTGCAAAAGTGGGAGTAAAAGTAATTCTCTACGGTTAGGATCGCGTGTCGAGCGAGGGTGCGACGAACGACGTGGACGAATAATTGACAGCATCGTCCGGCAGGCAACCTTTAAAGGGTATAGGGAAGTTTGTCGCGAGCGTCGATAACGCGTCGCCCGTAACAAGCGATTCCCGTTCGTTTACGATGCCGAGAATATTCATAAATCACCAGGAAGTGCCCCTATGAAGCCGATGTCCTCATAATTACATTCGCGCCCGGGCTTTTCCGCTCGCTCCTTTGTCCCATTAATCGCGCTTCTCTCGTTAATAAACGACACATAGTACTCAGCGATTCGTCACGCGGTCCCTGTCGTCGATATCTATCGACGTTTTTCCGAAGATCGAGTGTTTATTAGAGCACCGAGTTTGTTGTTGAAGGGGGAACGAGTTTGACGAAGGGAGAGGGTGCTTTTAACCCTTCGGTGGTTTACCGAGGCTCTACGGCCCTGTGTAATTTTCAATTAATTATTTCAACGTGGGTGTGGCAGTTTAACGACTTGAGTAATTCTCTATTACCTCTTAAAGTTTATTTAAGGATTAGGGTTCCTGATAGCTCCCCTAAGAGCTAAGAATCGTAACGCGGTGCCAAACTTTCTGCTTCTTCATTTACCGAAAAATTATTATTCCAAGGGTTCCGGTTAAAAGTTTTCGGTGATCGTAACAATATGAGGGAAAGAACTGTTTCCTTAAAACTTGCGGCTATTGCTGCAGGAATTTCTCTGCGGAAGTTTGATTAAATTTGAATATCCGTTTGATTAAAAGAAATTTGATTAAAATAAATTGATGGTACGGGAAAAATTGTTCAGCATAAACTGTAGCGATGGTAGCCTTTGTGGGAAGTTTGGAAACGCGTGGAAAGTTTCCTTTGGGGAAAAAAACGAACGCTGCCTTTTTAAAGGTCTTAGGAATGCAAAAGGGCTGGAGTACCAAGGGTCTTAGGAATTGCAAAGTTCCTAAGAACTTAGATCGTTTGTTAGCATGGAAGTTCTAGGTATACCAATAGTTGCACTGGTGTACTTGGTAGCTTGGATGTCTCGAGACGTGGTCATCTACCTGTATTCGAGGTTAAGCGACGATCATCGGATTTTTCGCAATAGTTTCGAATTATTCAACGTGGTACAACGGGTTCGGTGATCCGAAGGGAAGAGGGTTAAGAAACCTTCTTTGTAGGTCGTTCGAGGGTTGGAAATCCAAGGTCACTGAGAAGAGGATGAACTTGTAATTCCTTAAGGCTTTTAGGGGTACAATTTATCAAATGCTCTCGGTGTTGCAAGGGACCAATTTTCGAAGGGTGGTCTTGGGATTACAAGAGCGAATTTTCCAAGCACTAAAACTTTGTCAAAGTTCTCATTGACTAATCGGAATAAGATCATGGTAGAACCAATTTGAATTTGGCTAGCTTTCACCGGTCTGCAACGACCCAGTAAAGTATGACAGAGCCTTGGAAAGTGGACATCGTAATTAACGCTTGCAGCGCAGCGTTGACGTGGACAGACAAGAAACGGCCGGGACGCTTCTTCGTGCAGGAAGCTCGCAAAAAGAGTCGAATCGGAACCGGGTGAGAATTCCGTTGGACGTTAGGGGGGTTGAAAACGGAATTTTCATCGGCGACCGAGCAAAAACGACTCGGTATTTACGGCCGACCTGATTCGCTCGCGAGCCCCTGTAATTCATTGTGTCGCGTAGAGTTGCCTCGCTCTGCCTCGCCCTGTCTCGCGTTCCCAAGAGAGGTTGGAGCGAGAGAGCAGAGCGGGTGGCGGTCGGAGGCAGAGAAGTCATTTATTATTCCGTGGATTAATTTCCCCGCAAGAGTAATTACAGAACACCGGTTATTGAAGCGTAATGGCTGCTGTATAGAAGTATGCTAATTTTCATGAGGCGCGGCAGCGCGATGACAAATTGAGCTAAGTTAATTTCGGCTTGTTTCTGCGCGGCGTTGATTGGCACACAAAACGGTTTATCGTAATGAAGTAAACGCGCCCGCTGTCCCGCGGATATTTATGGGGTCTCTCAGGACCCCAAAAATCACCCGGGAACAGACTCGTTCCCTTCCTGTCCGTTTCTATTGAAGTGTTCATTCGCTGCTTGGGTTTGTACTTCATCGTTTCTGAATTTTTCGGTTCTTCGATGACCACTTTCAAATAGTGTTCTTCTTTTAACCCCTTGTCGTAACATATTCTTTACAGTCATAATTATTAAAATATTGATTACATACGAATCAAATTTTATTTAACCTAAAAGGAAAGGCATAACATTTATATTTGTTAGACTTTCTTGAAATGATCATCTGACGTTGAAACATAACAAGAGGTTAAACAATGTAAAAAATTTCAGCCAGAAAAGGTACCTGATGTCATTCCACACTGACAGGAGAACATCCGGAGAATTTTCCTACGGCTGTCGTGTTAATACCGGACACGTGAAACTGCTCGCGATTTCGGGGACACTTAGCACGGTGTTTGCAAGCGTGAGAGGTGCTTTTAGGCCACAGTGTAAGCGATACGTGTGTCTACAAGGGTGTCTTGTCGACACCCATCCCAGTCGCCGAAGAGTCTAGGCCTTGTTTAGGCTGTCTGCTTCTTCAGAGGAAGCAAAGGGTTGTTGAGATCGTACACTCAACTAATGGCCGACGATCTGTCATCGTGCTGCCTAAGCTCGAAGAAAGGTTTGGCTAGGGATTAAGCGTTTCCCTGAGAAGTGGCGAAGTCGTTATCAACGTTTTCCCTGGGTTGTCAGAGTGGGAGACGTATCGGGTCTTTTATCGACTAGAAAAACATAAATGGGGTCAAGCTATTCCCAGCAATTAAGAACGTAATGACTCCGATCGAAAGATTAGCCGGAGATCCATCAGACACGAAGAAATTTCAAACATCAAGTGATTTATATATTATTTTATTATCATTCATTCACAGACCATGCCTCTCAGATTTTAATAAACGCATTGACTGTCACTCAAACTGCCAGTAAACATTACTCAAATTCAGGAAAGCTTACTGACATATTTATTCAGACTCCCAGTGATCTCCATATCCACCGAAGCAAATTTATCAATTCCCCATAAACGCGTCTCTACAATCTCGCGCCACTCGTAAACCAAAAACTTGGAGACCCGTCATTTTGACCGTAACAGTTCCCGTTTTAACGACACTTTTATCTTCCCCCAGGGCTGCGATAAAGACTCTAACATGGCGAGGAGAGAGATTCCCTTTAAATTTTATTCCCGATAAATCAGCTCGCGAAACTTTTCATTTGCGTGCGGATCTAGTAATGAGTATTTTCGAAAAGTAAAGTAAGGAGTAGAAACGCAACATGCGAGGGAGGAAGAGAAGGATATCGCAGAAAGGAGAATTTGCTGTTTACCCGGGGAGGGTGCAAACTTGCTCCCTGTGGGAGGGGTCTTAATCCGAAAACTTCTGGGAGAACTATCTTGGTTCTTTGCGAGGCGGATAATTTTTCTTGTTGGAGTAAAGAAAGGAACGATATTCGGTCTCGCTTTTGTTTCGCGAGTCTGCTCGCGGAATCGCGACACGCGCGTCGAAGAATCTTGGCCTAAACCGAGTCCGTTTCTCTTCGGGACGTGCCCGGGACGTTTTATCAGAGCAGGATTAATGGTATTGTCTGCGAAGGAGGATCCCGAGACGAATCGTTATTATCGTTACTTCCAGCTGCTTTTCTTCGCTCCCGGAACCCCGTCTCCGAAAATGAGTTGGTTCTCTCCTCTCCTGAAAGGAGACGGACAAAAGAAGACCAGTTGTGATAACATAGAAATGCGGGAATAGTTTAGTAATGTAGAAATGTAAGCAGATAGGAATGTATCTAACATTTTAGGAATGTAGAAATGTCAGAATTAGAAATGTGAGGAATATAAGAATATAGAAACGAAATAATTTAGAAATGTAGGAACGTAAGCAGATAGGAATGCAGGTATCTAACATTTTAGGAATGTAGGAATGTCAGAATTAGAAATGTGAGGAATGTAAGAATATATAAACGATATAATTTAGGAATGTAGGATTGTAAGAATACACTAACACAGGAACACAGAGAACGCCTTCTTTCGTCTCGCGGACGGAGCAACGATTCCGTCGGAGCAACGGTGTAATTGTGAGGAGCGCACTGTTGCCGATTACTTCGCCCGAACTATGGCTGAGGCGGAATTCCCGTCGAAGTAGCGCAAGTTTCGTTGCAGTTCCGTAACGGCAGGAACGCGGCATTAGACACTGCTTAGCAGTACAGCTTACTAATTAGATAGTGCAGTTTGATGTTTACGTCTTAATCCTGGGTCGACGATGGTGAACATTTTCCTACGATCCCCTCCGCTCCTTCGGCGCTCTTCGTCTTCACTGTCTAGTTGAGAACTGCGATGTATAAACGAAGATCTACGGCCTGTTTTCGAAGAAGGATTACCAACTTCGTAGACGCTATCTGGAAATAAGCGAGACGATCTTAACGAGTCCGCGCCGATGCGATATTTATCGAGAGAGCCTCCGCGTTAGCGACTGCTGTTGCCGTGAACTACAGTAGGAATTACTTAAAAAATGATTGTAACAAAGAAATTTTGAATTCTCCGATAGATCTATCGCGAGCTGACACCGGTGTCGTAATTCGCAGCAAGCAATCTCTCGAACAAATTGTCCCGCTGATCCAATTCCGGCGAAATGATCGAAATAAATTTCCCGTAAAATCATTTACGAGATTTGAAGATCCCCGGAAATCTGTTCGAGGGAAACGTCTTAAACCGGCGAAATAATTGAAACAGATTTGTCCCTTGTTCCAGATCCTGCGGGAACGATATTCGCCGGAATGGAAATTCGAGGACACGTCAGACGGAGAGAATTAAGATGTGGCGTGTCGAATGGTTGCGGTTTAATGCAAGCCAGTTTGCAGTGTGCGGTTCTTGGCCGGCCGTTATACGCGTCTTATCATCTTCATTCGCCATCAAAATTAAACGACTTAGCAATCGTTGCTGCCGGTTAAAAGCTCGTCTCGTTAATGTAGAGACAGAGACTGCGCGCATGTGAGAGAGAGAGAGAAAGGGAAAGAGTATGCTATCAGTGGTGCAGCTCCAGCTTATCTCAGCCGGCGCCGAAGCAATCTGAAGTATTAAAAACTGCTGTTCGCTCGTTGAGCTGCCACGAAACAATATGCAAGCTAATTACAAAAACTGTTAACCCTTGCACACCGGGCCACCATTGCGAGCTCGCTGTAATCCTGATTCGCTACCCTCGATGAAACGGAGCAGCACCCTGTCGTAAATTAAAAGCCCCGCTCTCTTTCTACTTCTCTCTCTCATCTGGTTCAGCAGAATTTCCAGTCTCACCCGGTGAAAAGTAATACACCCGCCGCATTCGCCATTTAATAGAAGACATTAGACGCGTTACACTGAATACCATGCTCCTCGGAAAATAGAAAAACCTGCTGCAACCCTTAAGACAGAAACTGGACCCCCGAGGTCTCCAAGTCTGAATTAATGATGCCACTCGACGCTCCACCACTGAAACTTGCAAATTCACTAGAATTTTTAGTCGACTCGTAAAATTTACGAACTGGAATTATCAATCGTTAATGATATCTTCATTCTGCTAAATTAAGTGAGAAGCCTTGAGATTCATTGATACTAGTCCATAAAAATCGAAAATCCTCCGCGGTCGACGGTAAAGGTTAGATTAGCGGCGCAGTTAGGCGTTTAAAGCGAGAACAACTCTCAGCCAGCTAATTCCGCGCGATCAGATAGGTCGAGAAAGGCGTTTCAACCTAATAAGAATTTTAATTGAATTAAATAAACCGGCGCGGTGGTTCGATGTTTGCCGAGCGATTCCGATTCATATCGAGATTTGGAGTCTCTCTGAAATTACATGTCGAACCGGGCGCAATAGTAATCGAGAACCGAGCTCGGTAAGTCCCTTTATTACCACGGACGAAGAGGAAGAGAGATTGTGGATCTCGATGCAAAATGAAAATTCTTTGAGCTAATTCGAGCCGAAGAGACTCCCTAATAAAGTCTCGATTGAAACTTTCTTATCGCGTCGATCTCTTCGCCGGACCATTCTGTTCGAAAACATGTCGAAACATTTCGCACGGTTTTGCCAGTGTTGCATCCGGTAATTCTGCGAACGGTGGTACAATGGCGTTGCACCCCGGCGTTGCACTTTATAACATACGGGGATCGGATTTCCGTTCTCGGTGGCTAATGCGAAATCGAAATCTGTAGAAACAGGAACGTCATCGGGCGTAACATGGCGTTGCACGTGTGCATGGAACGGCGGGGCACACAACGCGATGCACGGAGCGCGCGCGATAAACCCGAGCGGTAAGATGCATTATTCATTAAGCGGGGAAACATTATTCGAGATGGAGTTATTAAACACCGATGAAACAGGTGGAAATCGCGGACTCTTAGCGCGCGGCTGGCAATATATATCCCGGCGAGTTGCCGGCAATAGAATTCGGTGGGATCGATCCGGTAATTTGTTCCGATTTCGCTCGAGTTCCGCGAGTGCACCTTTCGCTGCAGCTTTTGCGCTGAAAGAGAAACGGTGGGGAAAGGGAGAGAGGCTCGTGTTGCCCGTTCCGAGGTGTCGAAGGTGCTCGTTGAATAATCAACGGGAGCTTATTCGAGTAATCGGGGGACCAAATTGCGCGCTTTATCCCGACCGTGCAGCTGAAACTTTCTCTCTTTTACTCGCTCTACGAGGATTAAAACGGGCTGGGAATACTCGCGAACGCGACCGGCGACGTATAAATACGTGTAGGAAATATAGAAGCTTTATCGAGTTACCGAGCTGCAGCGCACACCATTGAATACTGAGAGGATCTTCTTTATTGAATACTCCGGAACTGTCTTCTCCGATCACCTTTCAACTACATAATTAAGTTCATCGACACGCGCTCCTTTGTCGAAAAGTGTCGATCGACCAAAATTATTTCGATGTCCCGTTAACTGTCAATGTCATATGAAGGTCAACACATTTTTCCATTTAAAAATTCAAAGTTTAATTTTTTGCATTTTTCAAGGAATCTTAATGGAATATCGTGTACTTGTTTTCTGATAATGTTTCGGTAAACTGAGCACGCAGAGGACTATCCTAAGCGCCGAGAGGATTAATAGCGGGCTGAAATTACAATGGCAGGTCGTTGTAATGAAATCACTCGTGCCAACGTGTTCGGTTAGGCGAGCAGCGTCGCGACAGATAAGCGTATCCCATCGACGAAGACAGTCGGAACAGAGAAACTCGATGGCAATACGACGAATGCGATAATGGATGCGTCGCGACGCCGGCAAAGCCGCGTCTGGTTCACGCCCGGCACCCACTGACTGATTAATCCGCGTCGAATCGATCGGTCGTCGAACGCCAAGTTTCCTCTGCACCCATGAACTTCCGGTTTGGATGTTTGGATGCGAATCATCCCGCACCCGTGCGATTTGAGAGAAACACCGATTATCTTCGGGTCTCTGTAACTGTTACACCTAATAAATATGACTATAGAATGAACTTTAGTACAGCATGTAAATAAATATAGAATGAATATAAATTTTATAATGAATATAAGTTTTATAAATTTGCCCTGTCTTTCCAGATGTTACTGAGTTGGAAGTTTTAATAATTGACTGGAGACGAAGGATAAACCAGGAATTAATTTGTACACCTAATAAATATAACTAGAGAATGAATAAGAATTTAAAATGCGAATAAATATAAAACGAACATAAATTTTCAGCAGGATGTTTTAATAATTGAATGATGAAGAAAAATAAGCCAGGAATTAATTTGTACACCTAATAAATATAACTACAGAATGAACAAGAAGTTAACATATGAATAAATAGAGAATGAAAATTTTTCAGCAGGATGTTTTAATAATTGGATGACGAAGGAGAACCACGAAGAAGATTGCAACGGTGCCAAATGTTTAAAGAATCTGCTTGTATGTCGAGGTTGAATGGCGAAACCTGATTTGGGACAGCGCAGTGAGTCGACGCGAATGAATGGGGGACAGGTATGAAGAGGACATTCGCGCTCGGCATTTCGCATTCCGCGACTCTCCCAATGAAATTGAGGAAGGGTCGGCCGGTTGCAGATCGGCAGGGTTCGAAGCAGGAACTAATAACGCGGCCATTAATTTACATTAACTCGTATCCGGAGGCTTTGTCCCGAGCATCGTCCTTCCGAGATTGATTTCGTCGACCCCGTTCACAACGCGCCCCCGGAAACCGAATACGATCGCGTTTCATCGCGTACACACTCTCCCTCACTCTCTCCCTCTCCCGCGCAAAATCAGTGTCCAGTTAAGGCACGCTATTATCCCCGATAATCAATTTGTTTCCTGGAACGGCCGAACGAAACGACAGGCGAAACGATACCGGGAGAATTCCACCAACCAGATGATAGCATTTACATTCCCTGTTCGGGATATTCGAAATTTCTCGATTTCGTTCGATCGATACCGATGTTGATTTCATTGGAAAACTTCGTTCGCTCGAGTCGAATCTTTTCGATTGTGCGGCGCGGCAAGCACGCCCTTTTCAACGTTCCATAGGACAGTTCGGAAAGATGATCCTGCCTTGTGAAACCCTGCTTTCACGATTCTAAGGTCCATTAACATCTTTTAAAAAGTTGGTCAGAATTCTTGAGAAGATCGTTTTTCCATCATCTAGAAGAATGAAAACAACGTTTTCGTGGTACGTTCCTTCGATAAATTTTTGAATTCGCATAATTCTGCTAGGAATCATCAAAATCGTTCTAGGAATGAAAACCACTAAGGATTTGAAGATAACGAACTGCTATTTATAAAGAATTTATTGCGATGATTACAAAGACAATTAGTAAGCTTGTAAAACGAATATCTGGGTGGCACAATTAACGAAGAGTAAATACGACTAGATAAGATAGTAAAAACAGTGTGATATCGGGCCGTGAGGATCTAGGATCTGCGATTAGGCCGATTAGCGTCTTCAGCAGGCCGTCCATCGCATCGTCGTTCGGTCGGATCGATCGGAGTGAATTGCGGTTGTCTCGATGTTAATTTGAGGCCGATAAGCGACGCATCTCGGGGCTTTCCGGTCGGTGCCGCGTCAAGTAGCATTCCCGGGGCCAATGTTCCGTCGGCTTACGAGCAGTCCGGCTTCATCAGGGTTTCCAGAACCGGCACCGACAGACGCTTCGGCGTCTCATCTTTGATGATTGATCACGCGAAACCGGCTCCAGGACACACAGAGAGACAGAGAGATGCAGAGACACGGGGACACACCGAAGGCGAGATGTTTCACCAACACCGGCTCGTCAAACTACCGGCTCCCCAGAGCTAATTGCAACGCCGCCACCGCCGAATCCTGCGGCCATCTGAACGCTATTGAACGATCATGCCACGCCGGAAGTCGTGCGTCACGCCCGCGAACGCTTATCGCCGGAACGACTGCGAATCTTCGAGGACTATCTCTCGCCTTTGTCACTGTTCCGGTTAATTAAGGACCTTGATTGTTCCACCCATTTGCTTATTAATGCAAACGTCTACACACGATCGTACAGTTCCGAACAGCAGATAGAACGTGCTATGATTTTGCTCGTTTGATCGACTTAGTACAATAAATCTGCTTATCGATCTGCTTATTAAATTAATCGTCTACGTATAAGCGTGTGTTCGTACAAACGTCATAGAGAAAAGACAATGATTTTGCAGATTCGATGCACATTGATCGGGTTAGCAGATCTACCTATCGATCTGTCTATACATGCATAATAGGTATTACGTATTTACTCCTATTCCATGCAAAGCTTGCGTAGAATAGATATTATAATTAAATATTACAACAGTTGTCATTTCAAAACGAACGCGCCACGATTTTGTGCGGGATCTCGATTCAGCATCGATCGCCACGCCGCTCGATCTGGGCGAGAGAAGAGCGCGGAAAATAATTTCGCAGGCAAGCAAACCCGACGAGTTGCAAACACCGGGAGGAGTCTGTCGCTGCGAGAACTTGCTTGCCGGTTCATTAAACAGCGCGGCGGCGAATTGTTAGTAGGGGAAAACAAGGGTTTCGCGGGGGACAAAATAAATTAGAACGAAATAATTGAATAGAGTCGGAAGGCAAACGTTGCCGGGGAATTTGCGAGGAAGTTAGATCGATTCGAAATAATGCACGTGGAAATTCTCTCTCTCTCGCGCCTCTCCAAAGTTTCCGCGAGAGCTCGCGCGATTCCTGCCACCCGTTACTTAATCATCAAATTTCCAACAGCACCCCCTGCAGCAACCCCTTCTGTATCTACCCCTCGCATCAATCCCTCCACCCCTGGAAACTGATCACGCGAAATGTATGCTCGTTCCGTCTCGTTTGCATGCGAATAGGGAAACTCCAGTCGATAAAAATAAATCCGCGATGGAACGAGGTGGATAAAGGCCGAGCAGGATTGAACCGCTCTTTACAATGATAGTGATCCATACCAGATCCTGGAAGAATTCTTTCGCTCGCTGCTCTCGATGGTTACAGCTAATACGTACAGAAAGACCCGCATTTTTTACCAACGAATGCGATAAACGTTTTAGTTTCCGCGTGGAATGTTTAACTGGCTGGTTAGAGAGTCCGCGACTGCGGACTCCGTGGC